>JAOWBW010001024.1:437500-440000 GCA_026119855.1 Campanula takesimana
TGCGAAAATCTCAGCTTGCATGTTTGTGCCCATGCCATAAAAATGAGAAAAGGCAAACACCATAGCCCTTTACAATCCCGAACTATACCTCCCCCTGTGCAAACACCATGAACTGCAGAACCATCCGTATTAAGAGTATAAAAATGCGACTTACCAGGTTCCCACCTTAAGTATCTTCTCGGCCGAGTCTTATGCGGAGCAATCTTAAGACCAAGGTTCTCCAACAAAATGCATTCCTCCCTTCTTGGTGCCCCTTCGGAACTAGGAAAGAACACATCTCATTAAGAGAATGCTTGACCCCATCAACAATCTTTGCACTGTTCATAATGCTCCCATCAAAGACCGCCTTACACCTAGCCTTCCAAATCTCCCAACAAGAAAACATCATAATGCCCATACGGACTAAACCAATTTGACGGCGCTTTGATTGACCCCCACACCAAACATCCCATAAATGTGGCAAATCACTATAAATATGAGGGAAAGGGAAGAATCTTACCCAATGCCTCCATACCGACTGAGCCATGTCCGACTGCAACAAAAGATGATCTAGAGTCTCCCTTTGACCACCACCCGGACAACAAACACATCGAGACGGAATGTGAAATCCCCGGGATTCCAACTTAGCATCCACCGGTAGACCATCATGCATGACTTTCCACCAGAATCCACTAACCTTTGTTGGGATATTGGGATGCCAAATTTTAGCACCCCATTCCACCAAAGGACTCCTAACCCGAATATGCTCCCACCAAGCAGCAGTCTCAAAATCCCCAGTTTTAGTCAAGGTAAAAACTACCCTATCAGGGGCATCATCGACAACACGAACCCTTCTCGCAGAGTCTCGCAACTCATCCGGTATAAACTGAATGAATTCATCAAGAATAGGAATGCCATCACGTACCAACAGATTGTGATCTTCGGGTCTAGGTCCTCCAAGACGAACCCCACACCAATTATCAGCCCAAAATTTCACCTCCCCACGGCCAACCACCCACCTGCTGCAGTTATCCAACTGATCTAACATACATGCTGCTGCCTGCCACACATGAGAACTAGAGGCCGCTGCTTGCCCCCATATTTGACCTGAATATACCTCGACCACAAAGAATCCCCCCGAGTGGCCACCCAAGCAAGCTTAGCCAACATCGCTTTATTCATGTCTTCTAAGTGCCTAATGCCCAAGCCGCCTTCTTGGATAGGTCTACACGCCTCATCCCAAGATACCCAATGGGCACGTTTCTCCCCTCCACTGCTCCACAGAAAATTGGCCATGGTACTTTCTAATTTTCTAAGAACCGCCTTAGGCACTTTAAGGACCCCCAAAGAATAAATAGGTATGCTAGATAATACAGATTTAATAAGCGTTACCTTGCCACCGAATGACAGTAACCTCGCCTTCCACCCATCTACCCTCTTCAAAACCTTGGACTCAAGCTCCGCAAAGTGCACTCTTTTAACACGACCTTTGAAAAGTGGAATCCCCAAATACTTAAGGGGAAACTGCTGATAAGTGCAACCAGACCATCTTCGGATATTTGCAATCTCGAACTGTCTCATCTTTGCACCTACGTAGAATCCACTTTTTTCAAGATTAATTAACTGACCCGAAGCCCGTTCATACATAGTCAGAACACCTCTGAGCCCCTCAATAGATCTCTGACGACCATTACAGAATAGCAGCATGTCGTCAGCGTATAACAAGTGAGATATCGGAAAGACCCCTCTACCATGCTCATAGAGTAGAAATTCGTTACCCAGAACCGCTCGATGCAAAGCCCTGGAAAGAATCTCTTGAGCAATAATAAACAGCAAAGGAGATAGTGGGTCACCCTGCTTAACACCACGAGACGAGGCAAAGTACCCATGGGAAACTCCACCCATACGAACCGAGTACCAGTTGCCTCTAACCAACCGCGAAATCAAGCCACAACAAATATCGTTAAAACCCAATGCAGTCAATGCCCGAAATAAGAAATCCCATTCCAAGCGATCATAAGCTTTGGACATATCTAACTTAAACAACACGTTACCTCCAACAACTTTCTGATCAATACGGTGGACCATCTCATGGGCCAAAGCGATGTTCTCCTGAATACCCCTCCCCTTAATGAACCCCGTCTGCTCAGGAGAGATAATTTTGGGCAACACACTAGCCAAACGAAGGGTAAGGATTTTAGAGATTACCTTATTCATAAAGGTAGATAGACTGATAGGTCGCAAATCCTTAAACCCCGTTGGCTTATCCACCTTGGGCAGCAAAACAAGCACATTAGAAGACAACCCCTTCGGGAGCTCCTCCCCATGATAAAACGATCTAACAGCAGCGATCACATCAGCCTTAATGGTAGGCCAGCAACCTCTGAAAAATTGACCTGTAAAGCCATCAACACCAGGAGCACTGTCAGCATTCAAAGATTTAATGGCCTCCCAAATCTCACCTTCCTCAGGCACTGCAGTTAACATCTGATTGTAAAAATTTGGCTTTATAGTGCCTTTA
>JAOWBW010001024.1:445000-475000 GCA_026119855.1 Campanula takesimana
TTAGGGTTTAGGGTTTAGGGTTTAGGGTTTAGGGTTTAGGGTTTAGGGTTTAGGGTTTAGGGTTTAGGGTTTAGGGTTTAGGGTTTAGGGTTTAGGGTTTAGGGTTTAGGGTTTAGGGTTTAGGGTTTAGGGTTTAGGGTTTAGGGTTTAGGGTTTAGGGTTTAGGGTTTAGGGTTTAGGGTTTAGGGTTTAGGGTTTAGGGTTTAGGGTTTAGGGTTTAGGGTTTAGGGTTTAGGGTTTAGGGTTTAGGGTTTAGGGTTTAGGGTTTAGGGTTTAGGGTTTAGGGTTTAGGGTTTAGGGTTTAGGGTTTAGGGTTTAGGGTTTAGGGTTTAGGGTTTAGGGTTTAGGGTTTAGGGTTTAGGGTTTAGGGTTTAGGGTTTAGGGTTTAGGGTTTAGGGTTTAGGGTTTAGGGTTTAGGGTTTAGGGTTTAGGGTTTAGGGTTTAGGGTTTAGGGTTTAGGGTTTAGGGTTTAGGGTTTAGGGTTTAGGGTTTAGGGTTTAGGGTTTAGGGTTTAGGGTTTAGGGTTTAGGGTTTAGGGTTTAGGGTTTAGGGTTTAGGGTTTAGGGTTTAGGGTTTAGGGTTTAGGGTTTAGGGTTTAGGGTTTAGGGTTTAGGGTTTAGGGTTTAGGGTTTAGGGTTTAGGGTTTAGGGTTTAGGGTTTAGGGTTTAGGGTTTAGGGTTTAGGGTTTAGGGTTTAGGGTTTAGGGTTTAGGGTTTAGGGTTTAGGGTTTAGGGTTTAGGGTTTAGGGTTTAGGGTTTAGGGTTTAGGGTTTAGGGTTTAGGGTTTAGGGTTTAGGGTTTAGGGTTTAGGGTTTAGGGTTTAGGGTTTAGGGTTTAGGGTTTAGGGTTTAGGGTTTAGGGTTTAGGGTTTAGGGTTTAGGGTTTAGGGTTTAGGGTTTAGGGTTTAGGGTTTAGGGTTTAGGGTTTAGGGTTTAGGGTTTAGGGTTTAGGGTTTAGGGTTTAGGGTTTAGGGTTTAGGGTTTAGGGTTTAGGGTTTAGGGTTTAGGGTTTAGGGTTTAGGGTTTAGGGTTTAGGGTTTAGGGTTTAGGGTTTAGGGTTTAGGGTTTAGGGTTTAGGGTTTAGGGTTTAGGGTTTAGGGTTTAGGGTTTAGGGTTTAGGGTTTAGGGTTTAGGGTTTAGGGTTTAGGGTTTAGGGTTTAGGGTTTAGGGTTTAGGGTTTAGGGTTTAGGGTTTAGGGTTTAGGGTTTAGGGTTTAGGGTTTAGGGTTTAGGGTTTAGGGTTTAGGGTTTAGGGTTTAGGGTTTAGGGTTTAGGGTTTAGGGTTTAGGGTTTAGGGTTTAGGGTTTAGGGTTTAGGGTTTAGGGTTTAGGGTTTAGGGTTTAGGGTTTAGGGTTTAGGGTTTAGGGTTTAGGGTTTAGGGTTTAGGGTTTAGGGTTTAGGGTTTAGGGTTTAGGGTTTAGGGTTTAGGGTTTAGGGTTTAGGGTTTAGGGTTTAGGGTTTAGGGTTTAGGGTTTAGGGTTTAGGGTTTAGGGTTTAGGGTTTAGGGTTTAGGGTTTAGGGTTTAGGGTTTAGGGTTTAGGGTTTAGGGTTTAGGGTTTAGGGTTTAGGGTTTAGGGTTTAGGGTTTAGGGTTTAGGGTTTAGGGTTTAGGGTTTAGGGTTTAGGGTTTAGGGTTTAGGGTTTAGGGTTTAGGGTTTAGGGTTTAGGGTTTAGGGTTTAGGGTTTAGGGTTTAGGGTTTAGGGTTTAGGGTTTAGGGTTTAGGGTTTAGGGTTT
This sequence comes from Campanula takesimana, assembly GCA_026119855.1. Classification (NCBI taxonomy): domain Eukaryota; kingdom Viridiplantae; phylum Streptophyta; class Magnoliopsida; order Asterales; family Campanulaceae; genus Campanula; species Campanula takesimana. Next base: position 446,732 of record JAOWBW010001024.1, read on the forward strand.
AGGGTTTAGGGTTTAGGGTTTAGGGTTTAGGGTTTAGGGTTTAGGGTTTAGGGTTTAGGGTTTAGGGTTTAGGGTTTAGGGTTTAGGGTTTAGGGTTTAGGGTTTAGGGTTTAGGGTTTAGGGTTTAGGGTTTAGGGTTTAGGGTTTAGGGTTTAGGGTTTAGGGTTTAGGGTTTAGGGTTTAGGGTTTAGGGTTTAGGGTTTAGGGTTTAGGGTTTAGGGTTTAGGGTTTAGGGTTTAGGGTTTAGGGTTTAGGGTTTAGGGTTTAGGGTTTAGGGTTTAGGGTTTAGGGTTTAGGGTTTAGGGTTTAGGGTTTAGGGTTTAGGGTTTAGGGTTTAGGGTTTAGGGTTTAGGGTTTAGGGTTTAGGGTTTAGGGTTTAGGGTTTAGGGTTTAGGGTTTAGGGTTTAGGGTTTAGGGTTTAGGGTTTAGGGTTTAGGGTTTAGGGTTTAGGGTTTAGGGTTTAGGGTTTAGGGTTTAGGGTTTAGGGTTTAGGGTTTAGGGTTTAGGGTTTAGGGTTTAGGGTTTAGGGTTTAGGGTTTAGGGTTTAGGGTTTAGGGTTTAGGGTTTAGGGTTTAGGGTTTAGGGTTTAGGGTTTAGGGTTTAGGGTTTAGGGTTTAGGGTTTAGGGTTTAGGGTTTAGGGTTTAGGGTTTAGGGTTTAGGGTTTAGGGTTTAGGGTTTAGGGTTTAGGGTTTAGGGTTTAGGGTTTAGGGTTTAGGGTTTAGGGTTTAGGGTTTAGGGTTTAGGGTTTAGGGTTTAGGGTTTAGGGTTTAGGGTTTAGGGTTTAGGGTTTAGGGTTTAGGGTTTAGGGTTTAGGGTTTAGGGTTTAGGGTTTAGGGTTTAGGGTTTAGGGTTTAGGGTTTAGGGTTTAGGGTTTAGGGTTTAGGGTTTAGGGTTTAGGGTTTAGGGTTTAGGGTTTAGGGTTTAGGGTTTAGGGTTTAGGGTTTAGGGTTTAGGGTTTAGGGTTTAGGGTTTAGGGTTTAGGGTTTAGGGTTTAGGGTTTAGGGTTTAGGGTTTAGGGTTTAGGGTTTAGGGTTTAGGGTTTAGGGTTTAGGGTTTAGGGTTTAGGGTTTAGGGTTTAGGGTTTAGGGTTTAGGGTTTAGGGTTTAGGGTTTAGGGTTTAGGGTTTAGGGTTTAGGGTTTAGGGTTTAGGGTTTAGGGTTTAGGGTTTAGGGTTTAGGGTTTAGGGTTTAGGGTTTAGGGTTTAGGGTTTAGGGTTTAGGGTTTAGGGTTTAGGGTTTAGGGTTTAGGGTTTAGGGTTTAGGGTTTAGGGTTTAGGGTTTAGGGTTTAGGGTTTAGGGTTTAGGGTTTAGGGTTTAGGGTTTAGGGTTTAGGGTTTAGGGTTTAGGGTTTAGGGTTTAGGGTTTAGGGTTTAGGGTTTAGGGTTTAGGGTTTAGGGTTTAGGGTTTAGGGTTTAGGGTTTAGGGTTTAGGGTTTAGGGTTTAGGGTTTAGGGTTTAGGGTTTAGGGTTTAGGGTTTAGGGTTTAGGGTTTAGGGTTTAGGGTTTAGGGTTTAGGGTTTAGGGTTTAGGGTTTAGGGTTTAGGGTTTAGGGTTTAGGGTTTAGGGTTTAGGGTTTAGGGTTTAGGGTTTAGGGTTTAGGGTTTAGGGTTTAGGGTTTAGGGTTTAGGGTTTAGGGTTTAGGGTTTAGGGTTTAGGGTTTAGGGTTTAGGGTTTAGGGTTTAGGGTTTAGGGTTTAGGGTTTAGGGTTTAGGGTTTAGGGTTTAGGGTTTAGGGTTTAGGGTTTAGGGTTTAGGGTTTAGGGTTTAGGGTTTAGGGTTTAGGGTTTAGGGTTTAGGGTTTAGGGTTTAGGGTTTAGGGTTTAGGGTTTAGGGTTTAGGGTTTAGGGTTTAGGGTTTAGGGTTTAGGGTTTAGGGTTTAGGGTTTAGGGTTTAGGGTTTAGGGTTTAGGGTTTAGGGTTTAGGGTTTAGGGTTTAGGGTTTAGGGTTTAGGGTTTAGGGTTTAGGGTTTAGGGTTTAGGGTTTAGGGTTTAGGGTTTAGGGTTTAGGGTTTAGGGTTTAGGGTTTAGGGTTTAGGGTTTAGGGTTTAGGGTTTAGGGTTTAGGGTTTAGGGTTTAGGGTTTAGGGTTTAGGGTTTAGGGTTTAGGGTTTAGGGTTTAGGGTTTAGGGTTTAGGGTTTAGGGTTTAGGGTTTAGGGTTTAGGGTTTAGGGTTTAGGGTTTAGGGTTTAGGGTTTAGGGTTTAGGGTTTAGGGTTTAGGGTTTAGGGTTTAGGGTTTAGGGTTTAGGGTTTAGGGTTTAGGGTTTAGGGTTTAGGGTTTAGGGTTTAGGGTTTAGGGTTTAGGGTTTAGGGTTTAGGGTTTAGGGTTTAGGGTTTAGGGTTTAGGGTTTAGGGTTTAGGGTTTAGGGTTTAGGGTTTAGGGTTTAGGGTTTAGGGTTTAGGGTTTAGGGTTTAGGGTTTAGGGTTTAGGGTTTAGGGTTTAGGGTTTAGGGTTTAGGGTTTAGGGTTTAGGGTTTAGGGTTTAGGGTTTAGGGTTTAGGGTTTAGGGTTTAGGGTTTAGGGTTTAGGGTTTAGGGTTTAGGGTTTAGGGTTTAGGGTTTAGGGTTTAGGGTTTAGGGTTTAGGGTTTAGGGTTTAGGGTTTAGGGTTTAGGGTTTAGGGTTTAGGGTTTAGGGTTTAGGGTTTAGGGTTTAGGGTTTAGGGTTTAGGGTTTAGGGTTTAGGGTTTAGGGTTTAGGGTTTAGGGTTTAGGGTTTAGGGTTTAGGGTTTAGGGTTTAGGGTTTAGGGTTTAGGGTTTAGGGTTTAGGGTTTAGGGTTTAGGGTTTAGGGTTTAGGGTTTAGGGTTTAGGGTTTAGGGTTTAGGGTTTAGGGTTTAGGGTTTAGGGTTTAGGGTTTAGGGTTTAGGGTTTAGGGTTTAGGGTTTAGGGTTTAGGGTTTAGGGTTTAGGGTTTAGGGTTTAGGGTTTAGGGTTTAGGGTTTAGGGTTTAGGGTTTAGGGTTTAGGGTTTAGGGTTTAGGGTTTAGGGTTTAGGGTTTAGGGTTTAGGGTTTAGGGTTTAGGGTTTAGGGTTTAGGGTTTAGGGTTTAGGGTTTAGGGTTTAGGGTTTAGGGTTTAGGGTTTAGGGTTTAGGGTTTAGGGTTTAGGGTTTAGGGTTTAGGGTTTAGGGTTTAGGGTTTAGGGTTTAGGGTTTAGGGTTTAGGGTTTAGGGTTTAGGGTTTAGGGTTTAGGGTTTAGGGTTTAGGGTTTAGGGTTTAGGGTTTAGGGTTTAGGGTTTAGGGTTTAGGGTTTAGGGTTTAGGGTTTAGGGTTTAGGGTTTAGGGTTTAGGGTTTAGGGTTTAGGGTTTAGGGTTTAGGGTTTAGGGTTTAGGGTTTAGGGTTTAGGGTTTAGGGTTTAGGGTTTAGGGTTTAGGGTTTAGGGTTTAGGGTTTAGGGTTTAGGGTTTAGGGTTTAGGGTTTAGGGTTTAGGGTTTAGGGTTTAGGGTTTAGGGTTTAGGGTTTAGGGTTTAGGGTTTAGGGTTTAGGGTTTAGGGTTTAGGGTTTAGGGTTTAGGGTTTAGGGTTTAGGGTTTAGGGTTTAGGGTTTAGGGTTTAGGGTTTAGGGTTTAGGGTTTAGGGTTTAGGGTTTAGGGTTTAGGGTTTAGGGTTTAGGGTTTAGGGTTTAGGGTTTAGGGTTTAGGGTTTAGGGTTTAGGGTTTAGGGTTTAGGGTTTAGGGTTTAGGGTTTAGGGTTTAGGGTTTAGGGTTTAGGGTTTAGGGTTTAGGGTTTAGGGTTTAGGGTTTAGGGTTTAGGGTTTAGGGTTTAGGGTTTAGGGTTTAGGGTTTAGGGTTTAGGGTTTAGGGTTTAGGGTTTAGGGTTTAGGGTTTAGGGTTTAGGGTTTAGGGTTTAGGGTTTAGGGTTTAGGGTTTAGGGTTTAGGGTTTAGGGTTTAGGGTTTAGGGTTTAGGGTTTAGGGTTTAGGGTTTAGGGTTTAGGGTTTAGGGTTTAGGGTTTAGGGTTTAGGGTTTAGGGTTTAGGGTTTAGGGTTTAGGGTTTAGGGTTTAGGGTTTAGGGTTTAGGGTTTAGGGTTTAGGGTTTAGGGTTTAGGGTTTAGGGTTTAGGGTTTAGGGTTTAGGGTTTAGGGTTTAGGGTTTAGGGTTTAGGGTTTAGGGTTTAGGGTTTAGGGTTTAGGGTTTAGGGTTTAGGGTTTAGGGTTTAGGGTTTAGGGTTTAGGGTTTAGGGTTTAGGGTTTAGGGTTTAGGGTTTAGGGTTTAGGGTTTAGGGTTTAGGGTTTAGGGTTTAGGGTTTAGGGTTTAGGGTTTAGGGTTTAGGGTTTAGGGTTTAGGGTTTAGGGTTTAGGGTTTAGGGTTTAGGGTTTAGGGTTTAGGGTTTAGGGTTTAGGGTTTAGGGTTTAGGGTTTAGGGTTTAGGGTTTAGGGTTTAGGGTTTAGGGTTTAGGGTTTAGGGTTTAGGGTTTAGGGTTTAGGGTTTAGGGTTTAGGGTTTAGGGTTTAGGGTTTAGGGTTTAGGGTTTAGGGTTTAGGGTTTAGGGTTTAGGGTTTAGGGTTTAGGGTTTAGGGTTTAGGGTTTAGGGTTTAGGGTTTAGGGTTTAGGGTTTAGGGTTTAGGGTTTAGGGTTTAGGGTTTAGGGTTTAGGGTTTAGGGTTTAGGGTTTAGGGTTTAGGGTTTAGGGTTTAGGGTTTAGGGTTTAGGGTTTAGGGTTTAGGGTTTAGGGTTTAGGGTTTAGGGTTTAGGGTTTAGGGTTTAGGGTTTAGGGTTTAGGGTTTAGGGTTTAGGGTTTAGGGTTTAGGGTTTAGGGTTTAGGGTTTAGGGTTTAGGGTTTAGGGTTTAGGGTTTAGGGTTTAGGGTTTAGGGTTTAGGGTTTAGGGTTTAGGGTTTAGGGTTTAGGGTTTAGGGTTTAGGGTTTAGGGTTTAGGGTTTAGGGTTTAGGGTTTAGGGTTTAGGGTTTAGGGTTTAGGGTTTAGGGTTTAGGGTTTAGGGTTTAGGGTTTAGGGTTTAGGGTTTAGGGTTTAGGGTTTAGGGTTTAGGGTTTAGGGTTTAGGGTTTAGGGTTTAGGGTTTAGGGTTTAGGGTTTAGGGTTTAGGGTTTAGGGTTTAGGGTTTAGGGTTTAGGGTTTAGGGTTTAGGGTTTAGGGTTTAGGGTTTAGGGTTTAGGGTTTAGGGTTTAGGGTTTAGGGTTTAGGGTTTAGGGTTTAGGGTTTAGGGTTTAGGGTTTAGGGTTTAGGGTTTAGGGTTTAGGGTTTAGGGTTTAGGGTTTAGGGTTTAGGGTTTAGGGTTTAGGGTTTAGGGTTTAGGGTTTAGGGTTTAGGGTTTAGGGTTTAGGGTTTAGGGTTTAGGGTTTAGGGTTTAGGGTTTAGGGTTTAGGGTTTAGGGTTTAGGGTTTAGGGTTTAGGGTTTAGGGTTTAGGGTTTAGGGTTTAGGGTTTAGGGTTTAGGGTTTAGGGTTTAGGGTTTAGGGTTTAGGGTTTAGGGTTTAGGGTTTAGGGTTTAGGGTTTAGGGTTTAGGGTTTAGGGTTTAGGGTTTAGGGTTTAGGGTTTAGGGTTTAGGGTTTAGGGTTTAGGGTTTAGGGTTTAGGGTTTAGGGTTTAGGGTTTAGGGTTTAGGGTTTAGGGTTTAGGGTTTAGGGTTTAGGGTTTAGGGTTTAGGGTTTAGGGTTTAGGGTTTAGGGTTTAGGGTTTAGGGTTTAGGGTTTAGGGTTTAGGGTTTAGGGTTTAGGGTTTAGGGTTTAGGGTTTAGGGTTTAGGGTTTAGGGTTTAGGGTTTAGGGTTTAGGGTTTAGGGTTTAGGGTTTAGGGTTTAGGGTTTAGGGTTTAGGGTTTAGGGTTTAGGGTTTAGGGTTTAGGGTTTAGGGTTTAGGGTTTAGGGTTTAGGGTTTAGGGTTTAGGGTTTAGGGTTTAGGGTTTAGGGTTTAGGGTTTAGGGTTTAGGGTTTAGGGTTTAGGGTTTAGGGTTTAGGGTTTAGGGTTTAGGGTTTAGGGTTTAGGGTTTAGGGTTTAGGGTTTAGGGTTTAGGGTTTAGGGTTTAGGGTTTAGGGTTTAGGGTTTAGGGTTTAGGGTTTAGGGTTTAGGGTTTAGGGTTTAGGGTTTAGGGTTTAGGGTTTAGGGTTTAGGGTTTAGGGTTTAGGGTTTAGGGTTTAGGGTTTAGGGTTTAGGGTTTAGGGTTTAGGGTTTAGGGTTTAGGGTTTAGGGTTTAGGGTTTAGGGTTTAGGGTTTAGGGTTTAGGGTTTAGGGTTTAGGGTTTAGGGTTTAGGGTTTAGGGTTTAGGGTTTAGGGTTTAGGGTTTAGGGTTTAGGGTTTAGGGTTTAGGGTTTAGGGTTTAGGGTTTAGGGTTTAGGGTTTAGGGTTTAGGGTTTAGGGTTTAGGGTTTAGGGTTTAGGGTTTAGGGTTTAGGGTTTAGGGTTTAGGGTTTAGGGTTTAGGGTTTAGGGTTTAGGGTTTAGGGTTTAGGGTTTAGGGTTTAGGGTTTAGGGTTTAGGGTTTAGGGTTTAGGGTTTAGGGTTTAGGGTTTAGGGTTTAGGGTTTAGGGTTTAGGGTTTAGGGTTTAGGGTTTAGGGTTTAGGGTTTAGGGTTTAGGGTTTAGGGTTTAGGGTTTAGGGTTTAGGGTTTAGGGTTTAGGGTTTAGGGTTTAGGGTTTAGGGTTTAGGGTTTAGGGTTTAGGGTTTAGGGTTTAGGGTTTAGGGTTTAGGGTTTAGGGTTTAGGGTTTAGGGTTTAGGGTTTAGGGTTTAGGGTTTAGGGTTTAGGGTTTAGGGTTTAGGGTTTAGGGTTTAGGGTTTAGGGTTTAGGGTTTAGGGTTTAGGGTTTAGGGTTTAGGGTTTAGGGTTTAGGGTTTAGGGTTTAGGGTTTAGGGTTTAGGGTTTAGGGTTTAGGGTTTAGGGTTTAGGGTTTAGGGTTTAGGGTTTAGGGTTTAGGGTTTAGGGTTTAGGGTTTAGGGTTTAGGGTTTAGGGTTTAGGGTTTAGGGTTTAGGGTTTAGGGTTTAGGGTTTAGGGTTTAGGGTTTAGGGTTTAGGGTTTAGGGTTTAGGGTTTAGGGTTTAGGGTTTAGGGTTTAGGGTTTAGGGTTTAGGGTTTAGGGTTTAGGGTTTAGGGTTTAGGGTTTAGGGTTTAGGGTTTAGGGTTTAGGGTTTAGGGTTTAGGGTTTAGGGTTTAGGGTTTAGGGTTTAGGGTTTAGGGTTTAGGGTTTAGGGTTTAGGGTTTAGGGTTTAGGGTTTAGGGTTTAGGGTTTAGGGTTTAGGGTTTAGGGTTTAGGGTTTAGGGTTTAGGGTTTAGGGTTTAGGGTTTAGGGTTTAGGGTTTAGGGTTTAGGGTTTAGGGTTTAGGGTTTAGGGTTTAGGGTTTAGGGTTTAGGGTTTAGGGTTTAGGGTTTAGGGTTTAGGGTTTAGGGTTTAGGGTTTAGGGTTTAGGGTTTAGGGTTTAGGGTTTAGGGTTTAGGGTTTAGGGTTTAGGGTTTAGGGTTTAGGGTTTAGGGTTTAGGGTTTAGGGTTTAGGGTTTAGGGTTTAGGGTTTAGGGTTTAGGGTTTAGGGTTTAGGGTTTAGGGTTTAGGGTTTAGGGTTTAGGGTTTAGGGTTTAGGGTTTAGGGTTTAGGGTTTAGGGTTTAGGGTTTAGGGTTTAGGGTTTAGGGTTTAGGGTTTAGGGTTTAGGGTTTAGGGTTTAGGGTTTAGGGTTTAGGGTTTAGGGTTTAGGGTTTAGGGTTTAGGGTTTAGGGTTTAGGGTTTAGGGTTTAGGGTTTAGGGTTTAGGGTTTAGGGTTTAGGGTTTAGGGTTTAGGGTTTAGGGTTTAGGGTTTAGGGTTTAGGGTTTAGGGTTTAGGGTTTAGGGTTTAGGGTTTAGGGTTTAGGGTTTAGGGTTTAGGGTTTAGGGTTTAGGGTTTAGGGTTTAGGGTTTAGGGTTTAGGGTTTAGGGTTTAGGGTTTAGGGTTTAGGGTTTAGGGTTTAGGGTTTAGGGTTTAGGGTTTAGGGTTTAGGGTTTAGGGTTTAGGGTTTAGGGTTTAGGGTTTAGGGTTTAGGGTTTAGGGTTTAGGGTTTAGGGTTTAGGGTTTAGGGTTTAGGGTTTAGGGTTTAGGGTTTAGGGTTTAGGGTTTAGGGTTTAGGGTTTAGGGTTTAGGGTTTAGGGTTTAGGGTTTAGGGTTTAGGGTTTAGGGTTTAGGGTTTAGGGTTTAGGGTTTAGGGTTTAGGGTTTAGGGTTTAGGGTTTAGGGTTTAGGGTTTAGGGTTTAGGGTTTAGGGTTTAGGGTTTAGGGTTTAGGGTTTAGGGTTTAGGGTTTAGGGTTTAGGGTTTAGGGTTTAGGGTTTAGGGTTTAGGGTTTAGGGTTTAGGGTTTAGGGTTTAGGGTTTAGGGTTTAGGGTTTAGGGTTTAGGGTTTAGGGTTTAGGGTTTAGGGTTTAGGGTTTAGGGTTTAGGGTTTAGGGTTTAGGGTTTAGGGTTTAGGGTTTAGGGTTTAGGGTTTAGGGTTTAGGGTTTAGGGTTTAGGGTTTAGGGTTTAGGGTTTAGGGTTTAGGGTTTAGGGTTTAGGGTTTAGGGTTTAGGGTTTAGGGTTTAGGGTTTAGGGTTTAGGGTTTAGGGTTTAGGGTTTAGGGTTTAGGGTTTAGGGTTTAGGGTTTAGGGTTTAGGGTTTAGGGTTTAGGGTTTAGGGTTTAGGGTTTAGGGTTTAGGGTTTAGGGTTTAGGGTTTAGGGTTTAGGGTTTAGGGTTTAGGGTTTAGGGTTTAGGGTTTAGGGTTTAGGGTTTAGGGTTTAGGGTTTAGGGTTTAGGGTTTAGGGTTTAGGGTTTAGGGTTTAGGGTTTAGGGTTTAGGGTTTAGGGTTTAGGGTTTAGGGTTTAGGGTTTAGGGTTTAGGGTTTAGGGTTTAGGGTTTAGGGTTTAGGGTTTAGGGTTTAGGGTTTAGGGTTTAGGGTTTAGGGTTTAGGGTTTAGGGTTTAGGGTTTAGGGTTTAGGGTTTAGGGTTTAGGGTTTAGGGTTTAGGGTTTAGGGTTTAGGGTTTAGGGTTTAGGGTTTAGGGTTTAGGGTTTAGGGTTTAGGGTTTAGGGTTTAGGGTTTAGGGTTTAGGGTTTAGGGTTTAGGGTTTAGGGTTTAGGGTTTAGGGTTTAGGGTTTAGGGTTTAGGGTTTAGGGTTTAGGGTTTAGGGTTTAGGGTTTAGGGTTTAGGGTTTAGGGTTTAGGGTTTAGGGTTTAGGGTTTAGGGTTTAGGGTTTAGGGTTTAGGGTTTAGGGTTTAGGGTTTAGGGTTTAGGGTTTAGGGTTTAGGGTTTAGGGTTTAGGGTTTAGGGTTTAGGGTTTAGGGTTTAGGGTTTAGGGTTTAGGGTTTAGGGTTTAGGGTTTAGGGTTTAGGGTTTAGGGTTTAGGGTTTAGGGTTTAGGGTTTAGGGTTTAGGGTTTAGGGTTTAGGGTTTAGGGTTTAGGGTTTAGGGTTTAGGGTTTAGGGTTTAGGGTTTAGGGTTTAGGGTTTAGGGTTTAGGGTTTAGGGTTTAGGGTTTAGGGTTTAGGGTTTAGGGTTTAGGGTTTAGGGTTTAGGGTTTAGGGTTTAGGGTTTAGGGTTTAGGGTTTAGGGTTTAGGGTTTAGGGTTTAGGGTTTAGGGTTTAGGGTTTAGGGTTTAGGGTTTAGGGTTTAGGGTTTAGGGTTTAGGGTTTAGGGTTTAGGGTTTAGGGTTTAGGGTTTAGGGTTTAGGGTTTAGGGTTTAGGGTTTAGGGTTTAGGGTTTAGGGTTTAGGGTTTAGGGTTTAGGGTTTAGGGTTTAGGGTTTAGGGTTTAGGGTTTAGGGTTTAGGGTTTAGGGTTTAGGGTTTAGGGTTTAGGGTTTAGGGTTTAGGGTTTAGGGTTTAGGGTTTAGGGTTTAGGGTTTAGGGTTTAGGGTTTAGGGTTTAGGGTTTAGGGTTTAGGGTTTAGGGTTTAGGGTTTAGGGTTTAGGGTTTAGGGTTTAGGGTTTAGGGTTTAGGGTTTAGGGTTTAGGGTTTAGGGTTTAGGGTTTAGGGTTTAGGGTTTAGGGTTTAGGGTTTAGGGTTTAGGGTTTAGGGTTTAGGGTTTAGGGTTTAGGGTTTAGGGTTTAGGGTTTAGGGTTTAGGGTTTAGGGTTTAGGGTTTAGGGTTTAGGGTTTAGGGTTTAGGGTTTAGGGTTTAGGGTTTAGGGTTTAGGGTTTAGGGTTTAGGGTTTAGGGTTTAGGGTTTAGGGTTTAGGGTTTAGGGTTTAGGGTTTAGGGTTTAGGGTTTAGGGTTTAGGGTTTAGGGTTTAGGGTTTAGGGTTTAGGGTTTAGGGTTTAGGGTTTAGGGTTTAGGGTTTAGGGTTTAGGGTTTAGGGTTTAGGGTTTAGGGTTTAGGGTTTAGGGTTTAGGGTTTAGGGTTTAGGGTTTAGGGTTTAGGGTTTAGGGTTTAGGGTTTAGGGTTTAGGGTTTAGGGTTTAGGGTTTAGGGTTTAGGGTTTAGGGTTTAGGGTTTAGGGTTTAGGGTTTAGGGTTTAGGGTTTAGGGTTTAGGGTTTAGGGTTTAGGGTTTAGGGTTTAGGGTTTAGGGTTTAGGGTTTAGGGTTTAGGGTTTAGGGTTTAGGGTTTAGGGTTTAGGGTTTAGGGTTTAGGGTTTAGGGTTTAGGGTTTAGGGTTTAGGGTTTAGGGTTTAGGGTTTAGGGTTTAGGGTTTAGGGTTTAGGGTTTAGGGTTTAGGGTTTAGGGTTTAGGGTTTAGGGTTTAGGGTTTAGGGTTTAGGGTTTAGGGTTTAGGGTTTAGGGTTTAGGGTTTAGGGTTTAGGGTTTAGGGTTTAGGGTTTAGGGTTTAGGGTTTAGGGTTTAGGGTTTAGGGTTTAGGGTTTAGGGTTTAGGGTTTAGGGTTTAGGGTTTAGGGTTTAGGGTTTAGGGTTTAGGGTTTAGGGTTTAGGGTTTAGGGTTTAGGGTTTAGGGTTTAGGGTTTAGGGTTTAGGGTTTAGGGTTTAGGGTTTAGGGTTTAGGGTTTAGGGTTTAGGGTTTAGGGTTTAGGGTTTAGGGTTTAGGGTTTAGGGTTTAGGGTTTAGGGTTTAGGGTTTAGGGTTTAGGGTTTAGGGTTTAGGGTTTAGGGTTTAGGGTTTAGGGTTTAGGGTTTAGGGTTTAGGGTTTAGGGTTTAGGGTTTAGGGTTTAGGGTTTAGGGTTTAGGGTTTAGGGTTTAGGGTTTAGGGTTTAGGGTTTAGGGTTTAGGGTTTAGGGTTTAGGGTTTAGGGTTTAGGGTTTAGGGTTTAGGGTTTAGGGTTTAGGGTTTAGGGTTTAGGGTTTAGGGTTTAGGGTTTAGGGTTTAGGGTTTAGGGTTTAGGGTTTAGGGTTTAGGGTTTAGGGTTTAGGGTTTAGGGTTTAGGGTTTAGGGTTTAGGGTTTAGGGTTTAGGGTTTAGGGTTTAGGGTTTAGGGTTTAGGGTTTAGGGTTTAGGGTTTAGGGTTTAGGGTTTAGGGTTTAGGGTTTAGGGTTTAGGGTTTAGGGTTTAGGGTTTAGGGTTTAGGGTTTAGGGTTTAGGGTTTAGGGTTTAGGGTTTAGGGTTTAGGGTTTAGGGTTTAGGGTTTAGGGTTTAGGGTTTAGGGTTTAGGGTTTAGGGTTTAGGGTTTAGGGTTTAGGGTTTAGGGTTTAGGGTTTAGGGTTTAGGGTTTAGGGTTTAGGGTTTAGGGTTTAGGGTTTAGGGTTTAGGGTTTAGGGTTTAGGGTTTAGGGTTTAGGGTTTAGGGTTTAGGGTTTAGGGTTTAGGGTTTAGGGTTTAGGGTTTAGGGTTTAGGGTTTAGGGTTTAGGGTTTAGGGTTTAGGGTTTAGGGTTTAGGGTTTAGGGTTTAGGGTTTAGGGTTTAGGGTTTAGGGTTTAGGGTTTAGGGTTTAGGGTTTAGGGTTTAGGGTTTAGGGTTTAGGGTTTAGGGTTTAGGGTTTAGGGTTTAGGGTTTAGGGTTTAGGGTTTAGGGTTTAGGGTTTAGGGTTTAGGGTTTAGGGTTTAGGGTTTAGGGTTTAGGGTTTAGGGTTTAGGGTTTAGGGTTTAGGGTTTAGGGTTTAGGGTTTAGGGTTTAGGGTTTAGGGTTTAGGGTTTAGGGTTTAGGGTTTAGGGTTTAGGGTTTAGGGTTTAGGGTTTAGGGTTTAGGGTTTAGGGTTTAGGGTTTAGGGTTTAGGGTTTAGGGTTTAGGGTTTAGGGTTTAGGGTTTAGGGTTTAGGGTTTAGGGTTTAGGGTTTAGGGTTTAGGGTTTAGGGTTTAGGGTTTAGGGTTTAGGGTTTAGGGTTTAGGGTTTAGGGTTTAGGGTTTAGGGTTTAGGGTTTAGGGTTTAGGGTTTAGGGTTTAGGGTTTAGGGTTTAGGGTTTAGGGTTTAGGGTTTAGGGTTTAGGGTTTAGGGTTTAGGGTTTAGGGTTTAGGGTTTAGGGTTTAGGGTTTAGGGTTTAGGGTTTAGGGTTTAGGGTTTAGGGTTTAGGGTTTAGGGTTTAGGGTTTAGGGTTTAGGGTTTAGGGTTTAGGGTTTAGGGTTTAGGGTTTAGGGTTTAGGGTTTAGGGTTTAGGGTTTAGGGTTTAGGGTTTAGGGTTTAGGGTTTAGGGTTTAGGGTTTAGGGTTTAGGGTTTAGGGTTTAGGGTTTAGGGTTTAGGGTTTAGGGTTTAGGGTTTAGGGTTTAGGGTTTAGGGTTTAGGGTTTAGGGTTTAGGGTTTAGGGTTTAGGGTTTAGGGTTTAGGGTTTAGGGTTTAGGGTTTAGGGTTTAGGGTTTAGGGTTTAGGGTTTAGGGTTTAGGGTTTAGGGTTTAGGGTTTAGGGTTTAGGGTTTAGGGTTTAGGGTTTAGGGTTTAGGGTTTAGGGTTTAGGGTTTAGGGTTTAGGGTTTAGGGTTTAGGGTTTAGGGTTTAGGGTTTAGGGTTTAGGGTTTAGGGTTTAGGGTTTAGGGTTTAGGGTTTAGGGTTTAGGGTTTAGGGTTTAGGGTTTAGGGTTTAGGGTTTAGGGTTTAGGGTTTAGGGTTTAGGGTTTAGGGTTTAGGGTTTAGGGTTTAGGGTTTAGGGTTTAGGGTTTAGGGTTTAGGGTTTAGGGTTTAGGGTTTAGGGTTTAGGGTTTAGGGTTTAGGGTTTAGGGTTTAGGGTTTAGGGTTTAGGGTTTAGGGTTTAGGGTTTAGGGTTTAGGGTTTAGGGTTTAGGGTTTAGGGTTTAGGGTTTAGGGTTTAGGGTTTAGGGTTTAGGGTTTAGGGTTTAGGGTTTAGGGTTTAGGGTTTAGGGTTTAGGGTTTAGGGTTTAGGGTTTAGGGTTTAGGGTTTAGGGTTTAGGGTTTAGGGTTTAGGGTTTAGGGTTTAGGGTTTAGGGTTTAGGGTTTAGGGTTTAGGGTTTAGGGTTTAGGGTTTAGGGTTTAGGGTTTAGGGTTTAGGGTTTAGGGTTTAGGGTTTAGGGTTTAGGGTTTAGGGTTTAGGGTTTAGGGTTTAGGGTTTAGGGTTTAGGGTTTAGGGTTTAGGGTTTAGGGTTTAGGGTTTAGGGTTTAGGGTTTAGGGTTTAGGGTTTAGGGTTTAGGGTTTAGGGTTTAGGGTTTAGGGTTTAGGGTTTAGGGTTTAGGGTTTAGGGTTTAGGGTTTAGGGTTTAGGGTTTAGGGTTTAGGGTTTAGGGTTTAGGGTTTAGGGTTTAGGGTTTAGGGTTTAGGGTTTAGGGTTTAGGGTTTAGGGTTTAGGGTTTAGGGTTTAGGGTTTAGGGTTTAGGGTTTAGGGTTTAGGGTTTAGGGTTTAGGGTTTAGGGTTTAGGGTTTAGGGTTTAGGGTTTAGGGTTTAGGGTTTAGGGTTTAGGGTTTAGGGTTTAGGGTTTAGGGTTTAGGGTTTAGGGTTTAGGGTTTAGGGTTTAGGGTTTAGGGTTTAGGGTTTAGGGTTTAGGGTTTAGGGTTTAGGGTTTAGGGTTTAGGGTTTAGGGTTTAGGGTTTAGGGTTTAGGGTTTAGGGTTTAGGGTTTAGGGTTTAGGGTTTAGGGTTTAGGGTTTAGGGTTTAGGGTTTAGGGTTTAGGGTTTAGGGTTTAGGGTTTAGGGTTTAGGGTTTAGGGTTTAGGGTTTAGGGTTTAGGGTTTAGGGTTTAGGGTTTAGGGTTTAGGGTTTAGGGTTTAGGGTTTAGGGTTTAGGGTTTAGGGTTTAGGGTTTAGGGTTTAGGGTTTAGGGTTTAGGGTTTAGGGTTTAGGGTTTAGGGTTTAGGGTTTAGGGTTTAGGGTTTAGGGTTTAGGGTTTAGGGTTTAGGGTTTAGGGTTTAGGGTTTAGGGTTTAGGGTTTAGGGTTTAGGGTTTAGGGTTTAGGGTTTAGGGTTTAGGGTTTAGGGTTTAGGGTTTAGGGTTTAGGGTTTAGGGTTTAGGGTTTAGGGTTTAGGGTTTAGGGTTTAGGGTTTAGGGTTTAGGGTTTAGGGTTTAGGGTTTAGGGTTTAGGGTTTAGGGTTTAGGGTTTAGGGTTTAGGGTTTAGGGTTTAGGGTTTAGGGTTTAGGGTTTAGGGTTTAGGGTTTAGGGTTTAGGGTTTAGGGTTTAGGGTTTAGGGTTTAGGGTTTAGGGTTTAGGGTTTAGGGTTTAGGGTTTAGGGTTTAGGGTTTAGGGTTTAGGGTTTAGGGTTTAGGGTTTAGGGTTTAGGGTTTAGGGTTTAGGGTTTAGGGTTTAGGGTTTAGGGTTTAGGGTTTAGGGTTTAGGGTTTAGGGTTTAGGGTTTAGGGTTTAGGGTTTAGGGTTTAGGGTTTAGGGTTTAGGGTTTAGGGTTTAGGGTTTAGGGTTTAGGGTTTAGGGTTTAGGGTTTAGGGTTTAGGGTTTAGGGTTTAGGGTTTAGGGTTTAGGGTTTAGGGTTTAGGGTTTAGGGTTTAGGGTTTAGGGTTTAGGGTTTAGGGTTTAGGGTTTAGGGTTTAGGGTTTAGGGTTTAGGGTTTAGGGTTTAGGGTTTAGGGTTTAGGGTTTAGGGTTTAGGGTTTAGGGTTTAGGGTTTAGGGTTTAGGGTTTAGGGTTTAGGGTTTAGGGTTTAGGGTTTAGGGTTTAGGGTTTAGGGTTTAGGGTTTAGGGTTTAGGGTTTAGGGTTTAGGGTTTAGGGTTTAGGGTTTAGGGTTTAGGGTTTAGGGTTTAGGGTTTAGGGTTTAGGGTTTAGGGTTTAGGGTTTAGGGTTTAGGGTTTAGGGTTTAGGGTTTAGGGTTTAGGGTTTAGGGTTTAGGGTTTAGGGTTTAGGGTTTAGGGTTTAGGGTTTAGGGTTTAGGGTTTAGGGTTTAGGGTTTAGGGTTTAGGGTTTAGGGTTTAGGGTTTAGGGTTTAGGGTTTAGGGTTTAGGGTTTAGGGTTTAGGGTTTAGGGTTTAGGGTTTAGGGTTTAGGGTTTAGGGTTTAGGGTTTAGGGTTTAGGGTTTAGGGTTTAGGGTTTAGGGTTTAGGGTTTAGGGTTTAGGGTTTAGGGTTTAGGGTTTAGGGTTTAGGGTTTAGGGTTTAGGGTTTAGGGTTTAGGGTTTAGGGTTTAGGGTTTAGGGTTTAGGGTTTAGGGTTTAGGGTTTAGGGTTTAGGGTTTAGGGTTTAGGGTTTAGGGTTTAGGGTTTAGGGTTTAGGGTTTAGGGTTTAGGGTTTAGGGTTTAGGGTTTAGGGTTTAGGGTTTAGGGTTTAGGGTTTAGGGTTTAGGGTTTAGGGTTTAGGGTTTAGGGTTTAGGGTTTAGGGTTTAGGGTTTAGGGTTTAGGGTTTAGGGTTTAGGGTTTAGGGTTTAGGGTTTAGGGTTTAGGGTTTAGGGTTTAGGGTTTAGGGTTTAGGGTTTAGGGTTTAGGGTTTAGGGTTTAGGGTTTAGGGTTTAGGGTTTAGGGTTTAGGGTTTAGGGTTTAGGGTTTAGGGTTTAGGGTTTAGGGTTTAGGGTTTAGGGTTTAGGGTTTAGGGTTTAGGGTTTAGGGTTTAGGGTTTAGGGTTTAGGGTTTAGGGTTTAGGGTTTAGGGTTTAGGGTTTAGGGTTTAGGGTTTAGGGTTTAGGGTTTAGGGTTTAGGGTTTAGGGTTTAGGGTTTAGGGTTTAGGGTTTAGGGTTTAGGGTTTAGGGTTTAGGGTTTAGGGTTTAGGGTTTAGGGTTTAGGGTTTAGGGTTTAGGGTTTAGGGTTTAGGGTTTAGGGTTTAGGGTTTAGGGTTTAGGGTTTAGGGTTTAGGGTTTAGGGTTTAGGGTTTAGGGTTTAGGGTTTAGGGTTTAGGGTTTAGGGTTTAGGGTTTAGGGTTTAGGGTTTAGGGTTTAGGGTTTAGGGTTTAGGGTTTAGGGTTTAGGGTTTAGGGTTTAGGGTTTAGGGTTTAGGGTTTAGGGTTTAGGGTTTAGGGTTTAGGGTTTAGGGTTTAGGGTTTAGGGTTTAGGGTTTAGGGTTTAGGGTTTAGGGTTTAGGGTTTAGGGTTTAGGGTTTAGGGTTTAGGGTTTAGGGTTTAGGGTTTAGGGTTTAGGGTTTAGGGTTTAGGGTTTAGGGTTTAGGGTTTAGGGTTTAGGGTTTAGGGTTTAGGGTTTAGGGTTTAGGGTTTAGGGTTTAGGGTTTAGGGTTTAGGGTTTAGGGTTTAGGGTTTAGGGTTTAGGGTTTAGGGTTTAGGGTTTAGGGTTTAGGGTTTAGGGTTTAGGGTTTAGGGTTTAGGGTTTAGGGTTTAGGGTTTAGGGTTTAGGGTTTAGGGTTTAGGGTTTAGGGTTTAGGGTTTAGGGTTTAGGGTTTAGGGTTTAGGGTTTAGGGTTTAGGGTTTAGGGTTTAGGGTTTAGGGTTTAGGGTTTAGGGTTTAGGGTTTAGGGTTTAGGGTTTAGGGTTTAGGGTTTAGGGTTTAGGGTTTAGGGTTTAGGGTTTAGGGTTTAGGGTTTAGGGTTTAGGGTTTAGGGTTTAGGGTTTAGGGTTTAGGGTTTAGGGTTTAGGGTTTAGGGTTTAGGGTTTAGGGTTTAGGGTTTAGGGTTTAGGGTTTAGGGTTTAGGGTTTAGGGTTTAGGGTTTAGGGTTTAGGGTTTAGGGTTTAGGGTTTAGGGTTTAGGGTTTAGGGTTTAGGGTTTAGGGTTTAGGGTTTAGGGTTTAGGGTTTAGGGTTTAGGGTTTAGGGTTTAGGGTTTAGGGTTTAGGGTTTAGGGTTTAGGGTTTAGGGTTTAGGGTTTAGGGTTTAGGGTTTAGGGTTTAGGGTTTAGGGTTTAGGGTTTAGGGTTTAGGGTTTAGGGTTTAGGGTTTAGGGTTTAGGGTTTAGGGTTTAGGGTTTAGGGTTTAGGGTTTAGGGTTTAGGGTTTAGGGTTTAGGGTTTAGGGTTTAGGGTTTAGGGTTTAGGGTTTAGGGTTTAGGGTTTAGGGTTTAGGGTTTAGGGTTTAGGGTTTAGGGTTTAGGGTTTAGGGTTTAGGGTTTAGGGTTTAGGGTTTAGGGTTTAGGGTTTAGGGTTTAGGGTTTAGGGTTTAGGGTTTAGGGTTTAGGGTTTAGGGTTTAGGGTTTAGGGTTTAGGGTTTAGGGTTTAGGGTTTAGGGTTTAGGGTTTAGGGTTTAGGGTTTAGGGTTTAGGGTTTAGGGTTTAGGGTTTAGGGTTTAGGGTTTAGGGTTTAGGGTTTAGGGTTTAGGGTTTAGGGTTTAGGGTTTAGGGTTTAGGGTTTAGGGTTTAGGGTTTAGGGTTTAGGGTTTAGGGTTTAGGGTTTAGGGTTTAGGGTTTAGGGTTTAGGGTTTAGGGTTTAGGGTTTAGGGTTTAGGGTTTAGGGTTTAGGGTTTAGGGTTTAGGGTTTAGGGTTTAGGGTTTAGGGTTTAGGGTTTAGGGTTTAGGGTTTAGGGTTTAGGGTTTAGGGTTTAGGGTTTAGGGTTTAGGGTTTAGGGTTTAGGGTTTAGGGTTTAGGGTTTAGGGTTTAGGGTTTAGGGTTTAGGGTTTAGGGTTTAGGGTTTAGGGTTTAGGGTTTAGGGTTTAGGGTTTAGGGTTTAGGGTTTAGGGTTTAGGGTTTAGGGTTTAGGGTTTAGGGTTTAGGGTTTAGGGTTTAGGGTTTAGGGTTTAGGGTTTAGGGTTTAGGGTTTAGGGTTTAGGGTTTAGGGTTTAGGGTTTAGGGTTTAGGGTTTAGGGTTTAGGGTTTAGGGTTTAGGGTTTAGGGTTTAGGGTTTAGGGTTTAGGGTTTAGGGTTTAGGGTTTAGGGTTTAGGGTTTAGGGTTTAGGGTTTAGGGTTTAGGGTTTAGGGTTTAGGGTTTAGGGTTTAGGGTTTAGGGTTTAGGGTTTAGGGTTTAGGGTTTAGGGTTTAGGGTTTAGGGTTTAGGGTTTAGGGTTTAGGGTTTAGGGTTTAGGGTTTAGGGTTTAGGGTTTAGGGTTTAGGGTTTAGGGTTTAGGGTTTAGGGTTTAGGGTTTAGGGTTTAGGGTTTAGGGTTTAGGGTTTAGGGTTTAGGGTTTAGGGTTTAGGGTTTAGGGTTTAGGGTTTAGGGTTTAGGGTTTAGGGTTTAGGGTTTAGGGTTTAGGGTTTAGGGTTTAGGGTTTAGGGTTTAGGGTTTAGGGTTTAGGGTTTAGGGTTTAGGGTTTAGGGTTTAGGGTTTAGGGTTTAGGGTTTAGGGTTTAGGGTTTAGGGTTTAGGGTTTAGGGTTTAGGGTTTAGGGTTTAGGGTTTAGGGTTTAGGGTTTAGGGTTTAGGGTTTAGGGTTTAGGGTTTAGGGTTTAGGGTTTAGGGTTTAGGGTTTAGGGTTTAGGGTTTAGGGTTTAGGGTTTAGGGTTTAGGGTTTAGGGTTTAGGGTTTAGGGTTTAGGGTTTAGGGTTTAGGGTTTAGGGTTTAGGGTTTAGGGTTTAGGGTTTAGGGTTTAGGGTTTAGGGTTTAGGGTTTAGGGTTTAGGGTTTAGGGTTTAGGGTTTAGGGTTTAGGGTTTAGGGTTTAGGGTTTAGGGTTTAGGGTTTAGGGTTTAGGGTTTAGGGTTTAGGGTTTAGGGTTTAGGGTTTAGGGTTTAGGGTTTAGGGTTTAGGGTTTAGGGTTTAGGGTTTAGGGTTTAGGGTTTAGGGTTTAGGGTTTAGGGTTTAGGGTTTAGGGTTTAGGGTTTAGGGTTTAGGGTTTAGGGTTTAGGGTTTAGGGTTTAGGGTTTAGGGTTTAGGGTTTAGGGTTTAGGGTTTAGGGTTTAGGGTTTAGGGTTTAGGGTTTAGGGTTTAGGGTTTAGGGTTTAGGGTTTAGGGTTTAGGGTTTAGGGTTTAGGGTTTAGGGTTTAGGGTTTAGGGTTTAGGGTTTAGGGTTTAGGGTTTAGGGTTTAGGGTTTAGGGTTTAGGGTTTAGGGTTTAGGGTTTAGGGTTTAGGGTTTAGGGTTTAGGGTTTAGGGTTTAGGGTTTAGGGTTTAGGGTTTAGGGTTTAGGGTTTAGGGTTTAGGGTTTAGGGTTTAGGGTTTAGGGTTTAGGGTTTAGGGTTTAGGGTTTAGGGTTTAGGGTTTAGGGTTTAGGGTTTAGGGTTTAGGGTTTAGGGTTTAGGGTTTAGGGTTTAGGGTTTAGGGTTTAGGGTTTAGGGTTTAGGGTTTAGGGTTTAGGGTTTAGGGTTTAGGGTTTAGGGTTTAGGGTTTAGGGTTTAGGGTTTAGGGTTTAGGGTTTAGGGTTTAGGGTTTAGGGTTTAGGGTTTAGGGTTTAGGGTTTAGGGTTTAGGGTTTAGGGTTTAGGGTTTAGGGTTTAGGGTTTAGGGTTTAGGGTTTAGGGTTTAGGGTTTAGGGTTTAGGGTTTAGGGTTTAGGGTTTAGGGTTTAGGGTTTAGGGTTTAGGGTTTAGGGTTTAGGGTTTAGGGTTTAGGGTTTAGGGTTTAGGGTTTAGGGTTTAGGGTTTAGGGTTTAGGGTTTAGGGTTTAGGGTTTAGGGTTTAGGGTTTAGGGTTTAGGGTTTAGGGTTTAGGGTTTAGGGTTTAGGGTTTAGGGTTTAGGGTTTAGGGTTTAGGGTTTAGGGTTTAGGGTTTAGGGTTTAGGGTTTAGGGTTTAGGGTTTAGGGTTTAGGGTTTAGGGTTTAGGGTTTAGGGTTTAGGGTTTAGGGTTTAGGGTTTAGGGTTTAGGGTTTAGGGTTTAGGGTTTAGGGTTTAGGGTTTAGGGTTTAGGGTTTAGGGTTTAGGGTTTAGGGTTTAGGGTTTAGGGTTTAGGGTTTAGGGTTTAGGGTTTAGGGTTTAGGGTTTAGGGTTTAGGGTTTAGGGTTTAGGGTTTAGGGTTTAGGGTTTAGGGTTTAGGGTTTAGGGTTTAGGGTTTAGGGTTTAGGGTTTAGGGTTTAGGGTTTAGGGTTTAGGGTTTAGGGTTTAGGGTTTAGGGTTTAGGGTTTAGGGTTTAGGGTTTAGGGTTTAGGGTTTAGGGTTTAGGGTTTAGGGTTTAGGGTTTAGGGTTTAGGGTTTAGGGTTTAGGGTTTAGGGTTTAGGGTTTAGGGTTTAGGGTTTAGGGTTTAGGGTTTAGGGTTTAGGGTTTAGGGTTTAGGGTTTAGGGTTTAGGGTTTAGGGTTTAGGGTTTAGGGTTTAGGGTTTAGGGTTTAGGGTTTAGGGTTTAGGGTTTAGGGTTTAGGGTTTAGGGTTTAGGGTTTAGGGTTTAGGGTTTAGGGTTTAGGGTTTAGGGTTTAGGGTTTAGGGTTTAGGGTTTAGGGTTTAGGGTTTAGGGTTTAGGGTTTAGGGTTTAGGGTTTAGGGTTTAGGGTTTAGGGTTTAGGGTTTAGGGTTTAGGGTTTAGGGTTTAGGGTTTAGGGTTTAGGGTTTAGGGTTTAGGGTTTAGGGTTTAGGGTTTAGGGTTTAGGGTTTAGGGTTTAGGGTTTAGGGTTTAGGGTTTAGGGTTTAGGGTTTAGGGTTTAGGGTTTAGGGTTTAGGGTTTAGGGTTTAGGGTTTAGGGTTTAGGGTTTAGGGTTTAGGGTTTAGGGTTTAGGGTTTAGGGTTTAGGGTTTAGGGTTTAGGGTTTAGGGTTTAGGGTTTAGGGTTTAGGGTTTAGGGTTTAGGGTTTAGGGTTTAGGGTTTAGGGTTTAGGGTTTAGGGTTTAGGGTTTAGGGTTTAGGGTTTAGGGTTTAGGGTTTAGGGTTTAGGGTTTAGGGTTTAGGGTTTAGGGTTTAGGGTTTAGGGTTTAGGGTTTAGGGTTTAGGGTTTAGGGTTTAGGGTTTAGGGTTTAGGGTTTAGGGTTTAGGGTTTAGGGTTTAGGGTTTAGGGTTTAGGGTTTAGGGTTTAGGGTTTAGGGTTTAGGGTTTAGGGTTTAGGGTTTAGGGTTTAGGGTTTAGGGTTTAGGGTTTAGGGTTTAGGGTTTAGGGTTTAGGGTTTAGGGTTTAGGGTTTAGGGTTTAGGGTTTAGGGTTTAGGGTTTAGGGTTTAGGGTTTAGGGTTTAGGGTTTAGGGTTTAGGGTTTAGGGTTTAGGGTTTAGGGTTTAGGGTTTAGGGTTTAGGGTTTAGGGTTTAGGGTTTAGGGTTTAGGGTTTAGGGTTTAGGGTTTAGGGTTTAGGGTTTAGGGTTTAGGGTTTAGGGTTTAGGGTTTAGGGTTTAGGGTTTAGGGTTTAGGGTTTAGGGTTTAGGGTTTAGGGTTTAGGGTTTAGGGTTTAGGGTTTAGGGTTTAGGGTTTAGGGTTTAGGGTTTAGGGTTTAGGGTTTAGGGTTTAGGGTTTAGGGTTTAGGGTTTAGGGTTTAGGGTTTAGGGTTTAGGGTTTAGGGTTTAGGGTTTAGGGTTTAGGGTTTAGGGTTTAGGGTTTAGGGTTTAGGGTTTAGGGTTTAGGGTTTAGGGTTTAGGGTTTAGGGTTTAGGGTTTAGGGTTTAGGGTTTAGGGTTTAGGGTTTAGGGTTTAGGGTTTAGGGTTTAGGGTTTAGGGTTTAGGGTTTAGGGTTTAGGGTTTAGGGTTTAGGGTTTAGGGTTTAGGGTTTAGGGTTTAGGGTTTAGGGTTTAGGGTTTAGGGTTTAGGGTTTAGGGTTTAGGGTTTAGGGTTTAGGGTTTAGGGTTTAGGGTTTAGGGTTTAGGGTTTAGGGTTTAGGGTTTAGGGTTTAGGGTTTAGGGTTTAGGGTTTAGGGTTTAGGGTTTAGGGTTTAGGGTTTAGGGTTTAGGGTTTAGGGTTTAGGGTTTAGGGTTTAGGGTTTAGGGTTTAGGGTTTAGGGTTTAGGGTTTAGGGTTTAGGGTTTAGGGTTTAGGGTTTAGGGTTTAGGGTTTAGGGTTTAGGGTTTAGGGTTTAGGGTTTAGGGTTTAGGGTTTAGGGTTTAGGGTTTAGGGTTTAGGGTTTAGGGTTTAGGGTTTAGGGTTTAGGGTTTAGGGTTTAGGGTTTAGGGTTTAGGGTTTAGGGTTTAGGGTTTAGGGTTTAGGGTTTAGGGTTTAGGGTTTAGGGTTTAGGGTTTAGGGTTTAGGGTTTAGGGTTTAGGGTTTAGGGTTTAGGGTTTAGGGTTTAGGGTTTAGGGTTTAGGGTTTAGGGTTTAGGGTTTAGGGTTTAGGGTTTAGGGTTTAGGGTTTAGGGTTTAGGGTTTAGGGTTTAGGGTTTAGGGTTTAGGGTTTAGGGTTTAGGGTTTAGGGTTTAGGGTTTAGGGTTTAGGGTTTAGGGTTTAGGGTTTAGGGTTTAGGGTTTAGGGTTTAGGGTTTAGGGTTTAGGGTTTAGGGTTTAGGGTTTAGGGTTTAGGGTTTAGGGTTTAGGGTTTAGGGTTTAGGGTTTAGGGTTTAGGGTTTAGGGTTTAGGGTTTAGGGTTTAGGGTTTAGGGTTTAGGGTTTAGGGTTTAGGGTTTAGGGTTTAGGGTTTAGGGTTTAGGGTTTAGGGTTTAGGGTTTAGGGTTTAGGGTTTAGGGTTTAGGGTTTAGGGTTTAGGGTTTAGGGTTTAGGGTTTAGGGTTTAGGGTTTAGGGTTTAGGGTTTAGGGTTTAGGGTTTAGGGTTTAGGGTTTAGGGTTTAGGGTTTAGGGTTTAGGGTTTAGGGTTTAGGGTTTAGGGTTTAGGGTTTAGGGTTTAGGGTTTAGGGTTTAGGGTTTAGGGTTTAGGGTTTAGGGTTTAGGGTTTAGGGTTTAGGGTTTAGGGTTTAGGGTTTAGGGTTTAGGGTTTAGGGTTTAGGGTTTAGGGTTTAGGGTTTAGGGTTTAGGGTTTAGGGTTTAGGGTTTAGGGTTTAGGGTTTAGGGTTTAGGGTTTAGGGTTTAGGGTTTAGGGTTTAGGGTTTAGGGTTTAGGGTTTAGGGTTTAGGGTTTAGGGTTTAGGGTTTAGGGTTTAGGGTTTAGGGTTTAGGGTTTAGGGTTTAGGGTTTAGGGTTTAGGGTTTAGGGTTTAGGGTTTAGGGTTTAGGGTTTAGGGTTTAGGGTTTAGGGTTTAGGGTTTAGGGTTTAGGGTTTAGGGTTTAGGGTTTAGGGTTTAGGGTTTAGGGTTTAGGGTTTAGGGTTTAGGGTTTAGGGTTTAGGGTTTAGGGTTTAGGGTTTAGGGTTTAGGGTTTAGGGTTTAGGGTTTAGGGTTTAGGGTTTAGGGTTTAGGGTTTAGGGTTTAGGGTTTAGGGTTTAGGGTTTAGGGTTTAGGGTTTAGGGTTTAGGGTTTAGGGTTTAGGGTTTAGGGTTTAGGGTTTAGGGTTTAGGGTTTAGGGTTTAGGGTTTAGGGTTTAGGGTTTAGGGTTTAGGGTTTAGGGTTTAGGGTTTAGGGTTTAGGGTTTAGGGTTTAGGGTTTAGGGTTTAGGGTTTAGGGTTTAGGGTTTAGGGTTTAGGGTTTAGGGTTTAGGGTTTAGGGTTTAGGGTTTAGGGTTTAGGGTTTAGGGTTTAGGGTTTAGGGTTTAGGGTTTAGGGTTTAGGGTTTAGGGTTTAGGGTTTAGGGTTTAGGGTTTAGGGTTTAGGGTTTAGGGTTTAGGGTTTAGGGTTTAGGGTTTAGGGTTTAGGGTTTAGGGTTTAGGGTTTAGGGTTTAGGGTTTAGGGTTTAGGGTTTAGGGTTTAGGGTTTAGGGTTTAGGGTTTAGGGTTTAGGGTTTAGGGTTTAGGGTTTAGGGTTTAGGGTTTAGGGTTTAGGGTTTAGGGTTTAGGGTTTAGGGTTTAGGGTTTAGGGTTTAGGGTTTAGGGTTTAGGGTTTAGGGTTTAGGGTTTAGGGTTTAGGGTTTAGGGTTTAGGGTTTAGGGTTTAGGGTTTAGGGTTTAGGGTTTAGGGTTTAGGGTTTAGGGTTTAGGGTTTAGGGTTTAGGGTTTAGGGTTTAGGGTTTAGGGTTTAGGGTTTAGGGTTTAGGGTTTAGGGTTTAGGGTTTAGGGTTTAGGGTTTAGGGTTTAGGGTTTAGGGTTTAGGGTTTAGGGTTTAGGGTTTAGGGTTTAGGGTTTAGGGTTTAGGGTTTAGGGTTTAGGGTTTAGGGTTTAGGGTTTAGGGTTTAGGGTTTAGGGTTTAGGGTTTAGGGTTTAGGGTTTAGGGTTTAGGGTTTAGGGTTTAGGGTTTAGGGTTTAGGGTTTAGGGTTTAGGGTTTAGGGTTTAGGGTTTAGGGTTTAGGGTTTAGGGTTTAGGGTTTAGGGTTTAGGGTTTAGGGTTTAGGGTTTAGGGTTTAGGGTTTAGGGTTTAGGGTTTAGGGTTTAGGGTTTAGGGTTTAGGGTTTAGGGTTTAGGGTTTAGGGTTTAGGGTTTAGGGTTTAGGGTTTAGGGTTTAGGGTTTAGGGTTTAGGGTTTAGGGTTTAGGGTTTAGGGTTTAGGGTTTAGGGTTTAGGGTTTAGGGTTTAGGGTTTAGGGTTTAGGGTTTAGGGTTTAGGGTTTAGGGTTTAGGGTTTAGGGTTTAGGGTTTAGGGTTTAGGGTTTAGGGTTTAGGGTTTAGGGTTTAGGGTTTAGGGTTTAGGGTTTAGGGTTTAGGGTTTAGGGTTTAGGGTTTAGGGTTTAGGGTTTAGGGTTTAGGGTTTAGGGTTTAGGGTTTAGGGTTTAGGGTTTAGGGTTTAGGGTTTAGGGTTTAGGGTTTAGGGTTTAGGGTTTAGGGTTTAGGGTTTAGGGTTTAGGGTTTAGGGTTTAGGGTTTAGGGTTTAGGGTTTAGGGTTTAGGGTTTAGGGTTTAGGGTTTAGGGTTTAGGGTTTAGGGTTTAGGGTTTAGGGTTTAGGGTTTAGGGTTTAGGGTTTAGGGTTTAGGGTTTAGGGTTTAGGGTTTAGGGTTTAGGGTTTAGGGTTTAGGGTTTAGGGTTTAGGGTTTAGGGTTTAGGGTTTAGGGTTTAGGGTTTAGGGTTTAGGGTTTAGGGTTTAGGGTTTAGGGTTTAGGGTTTAGGGTTTAGGGTTTAGGGTTTAGGGTTTAGGGTTTAGGGTTTAGGGTTTAGGGTTTAGGGTTTAGGGTTTAGGGTTTAGGGTTTAGGGTTTAGGGTTTAGGGTTTAGGGTTTAGGGTTTAGGGTTTAGGGTTTAGGGTTTAGGGTTTAGGGTTTAGGGTTTAGGGTTTAGGGTTTAGGGTTTAGGGTTTAGGGTTTAGGGTTTAGGGTTTAGGGTTTAGGGTTTAGGGTTTAGGGTTTAGGGTTTAGGGTTTAGGGTTTAGGGTTTAGGGTTTAGGGTTTAGGGTTTAGGGTTTAGGGTTTAGGGTTTAGGGTTTAGGGTTTAGGGTTTAGGGTTTAGGGTTTAGGGTTTAGGGTTTAGGGTTTAGGGTTTAGGGTTTAGGGTTTAGGGTTTAGGGTTTAGGGTTTAGGGTTTAGGGTTTAGGGTTTAGGGTTTAGGGTTTAGGGTTTAGGGTTTAGGGTTTAGGGTTTAGGGTTTAGGGTTTAGGGTTTAGGGTTTAGGGTTTAGGGTTTAGGGTTTAGGGTTTAGGGTTTAGGGTTTAGGGTTTAGGGTTTAGGGTTTAGGGTTTAGGGTTTAGGGTTTAGGGTTTAGGGTTTAGGGTTTAGGGTTTAGGGTTTAGGGTTTAGGGTTTAGGGTTTAGGGTTTAGGGTTTAGGGTTTAGGGTTTAGGGTTTAGGGTTTAGGGTTTAGGGTTTAGGGTTTAGGGTTTAGGGTTTAGGGTTTAGGGTTTAGGGTTTAGGGTTTAGGGTTTAGGGTTTAGGGTTTAGGGTTTAGGGTTTAGGGTTTAGGGTTTAGGGTTTAGGGTTTAGGGTTTAGGGTTTAGGGTTTAGGGTTTAGGGTTTAGGGTTTAGGGTTTAGGGTTTAGGGTTTAGGGTTTAGGGTTTAGGGTTTAGGGTTTAGGGTTTAGGGTTTAGGGTTTAGGGTTTAGGGTTTAGGGTTTAGGGTTTAGGGTTTAGGGTTTAGGGTTTAGGGTTTAGGGTTTAGGGTTTAGGGTTTAGGGTTTAGGGTTTAGGGTTTAGGGTTTAGGGTTTAGGGTTTAGGGTTTAGGGTTTAGGGTTTAGGGTTTAGGGTTTAGGGTTTAGGGTTTAGGGTTTAGGGTTTAGGGTTTAGGGTTTAGGGTTTAGGGTTTAGGGTTTAGGGTTTAGGGTTTAGGGTTTAGGGTTTAGGGTTTAGGGTTTAGGGTTTAGGGTTTAGGGTTTAGGGTTTAGGGTTTAGGGTTTAGGGTTTAGGGTTTAGGGTTTAGGGTTTAGGGTTTAGGGTTTAGGGTTTAGGGTTTAGGGTTTAGGGTTTAGGGTTTAGGGTTTAGGGTTTAGGGTTTAGGGTTTAGGGTTTAGGGTTTAGGGTTTAGGGTTTAGGGTTTAGGGTTTAGGGTTTAGGGTTTAGGGTTTAGGGTTTAGGGTTTAGGGTTTAGGGTTTAGGGTTTAGGGTTTAGGGTTTAGGGTTTAGGGTTTAGGGTTTAGGGTTTAGGGTTTAGGGTTTAGGGTTTAGGGTTTAGGGTTTAGGGTTTAGGGTTTAGGGTTTAGGGTTTAGGGTTTAGGGTTTAGGGTTTAGGGTTTAGGGTTTAGGGTTTAGGGTTTAGGGTTTAGGGTTTAGGGTTTAGGGTTTAGGGTTTAGGGTTTAGGGTTTAGGGTTTAGGGTTTAGGGTTTAGGGTTTAGGGTTTAGGGTTTAGGGTTTAGGGTTTAGGGTTTAGGGTTTAGGGTTTAGGGTTTAGGGTTTAGGGTTTAGGGTTTAGGGTTTAGGGTTTAGGGTTTAGGGTTTAGGGTTTAGGGTTTAGGGTTTAGGGTTTAGGGTTTAGGGTTTAGGGTTTAGGGTTTAGGGTTTAGGGTTTAGGGTTTAGGGTTTAGGGTTTAGGGTTTAGGGTTTAGGGTTTAGGGTTTAGGGTTTAGGGTTTAGGGTTTAGGGTTTAGGGTTTAGGGTTTAGGGTTTAGGGTTTAGGGTTTAGGGTTTAGGGTTTAGGGTTTAGGGTTTAGGGTTTAGGGTTTAGGGTTTAGGGTTTAGGGTTTAGGGTTTAGGGTTTAGGGTTTAGGGTTTAGGGTTTAGGGTTTAGGGTTTAGGGTTTAGGGTTTAGGGTTTAGGGTTTAGGGTTTAGGGTTTAGGGTTTAGGGTTTAGGGTTTAGGGTTTAGGGTTTAGGGTTTAGGGTTTAGGGTTTAGGGTTTAGGGTTTAGGGTTTAGGGTTTAGGGTTTAGGGTTTAGGGTTTAGGGTTTAGGGTTTAGGGTTTAGGGTTTAGGGTTTAGGGTTTAGGGTTTAGGGTTTAGGGTTTAGGGTTTAGGGTTTAGGGTTTAGGGTTTAGGGTTTAGGGTTTAGGGTTTAGGGTTTAGGGTTTAGGGTTTAGGGTTTAGGGTTTAGGGTTTAGGGTTTAGGGTTTAGGGTTTAGGGTTTAGGGTTTAGGGTTTAGGGTTTAGGGTTTAGGGTTTAGGGTTTAGGGTTTAGGGTTTAGGGTTTAGGGTTTAGGGTTTAGGGTTTAGGGTTTAGGGTTTAGGGTTTAGGGTTTAGGGTTTAGGGTTTAGGGTTTAGGGTTTAGGGTTTAGGGTTTAGGGTTTAGGGTTTAGGGTTTAGGGTTTAGGGTTTAGGGTTTAGGGTTTAGGGTTTAGGGTTTAGGGTTTAGGGTTTAGGGTTTAGGGTTTAGGGTTTAGGGTTTAGGGTTTAGGGTTTAGGGTTTAGGGTTTAGGGTTTAGGGTTTAGGGTTTAGGGTTTAGGGTTTAGGGTTTAGGGTTTAGGGTTTAGGGTTTAGGGTTTAGGGTTTAGGGTTTAGGGTTTAGGGTTTAGGGTTTAGGGTTTAGGGTTTAGGGTTTAGGGTTTAGGGTTTAGGGTTTAGGGTTTAGG
Source organism: Campanula takesimana (assembly GCA_026119855.1). Taxonomy (NCBI): domain Eukaryota; kingdom Viridiplantae; phylum Streptophyta; class Magnoliopsida; order Asterales; family Campanulaceae; genus Campanula; species Campanula takesimana. The sequence continues at coordinate 474,427 of JAOWBW010001024.1, forward strand.
GTTTAGGGTTTAGGGTTTAGGGTTTAGGGTTTAGGGTTTAGGGTTTAGGGTTTAGGGTTTAGGGTTTAGGGTTTAGGGTTTAGGGTTTAGGGTTTAGGGTTTAGGGTTTAGGGTTTAGGGTTTAGGGTTTAGGGTTTAGGGTTTAGGGTTTAGGGTTTAGGGTTTAGGGTTTAGGGTTTAGGGTTTAGGGTTTAGGGTTTAGGGTTTAGGGTTTAGGGTTTAGGGTTTAGGGTTTAGGGTTTAGGGTTTAGGGTTTAGGGTTTAGGGTTTAGGGTTTAGGGTTTAGGGTTTAGGGTTTAGGGTTTAGGGTTTAGGGTTTAGGGTTTAGGGTTTAGGGTTTAGGGTTTAGGGTTTAGGGTTTAGGGTTTAGGGTTTAGGGTTTAGGGTTTAGGGTTTAGGGTTTAGGGTTTAGGGTTTAGGGTTTAGGGTTTAGGGTTTAGGGTTTAGGGTTTAGGGTTTAGGGTTTAGGGTTTAGGGTTTAGGGTTTAGGGTTTAGGGTTTAGGGTTTAGGGTTTAGGGTTTAGGGTTTAGGGTTTAGGGTTTAGGGTTTAGGGTTTAGGGTTTAGGGTTTAGG